>CM051028.1:64888528-64900528 GCA_027627225.1 Congeria kusceri
TTTATAGATTCTTGTTTTAATGTTAAATCATTTTCTTTGAATTCAGTATGTTTTTAATAATATCTCATATGCAATCATTTCCCAACAAACATGATAATGTTCTCGTGTTAAGACGTGGTCATTAAAGTGCAATTAATTACTAATGAGTGTGCATTGCCAAATTGTGTACTAAGTTAGTTACAACTTAACTTAATTTAGAACACATTACCAGTCATTTAAAATGTTATGCAATACAGACACAGACGCCAATGTGTATAACTGTGCACTTCAGTTGGCCACGACAGCGAAGAGGATGCCAAGGTGGCAATGAAACTGCTGCTATGGAAGCTAGGGAAGCTGTAAATGGCATCGAAATAACCAGAGCGAAATGACAGGGGCTGCACTTTGCTCCTTTTGTTGACCCCCGGATGCCCCGTTGGGTTGGTCAACACCAAAATGTTCAATATACTTTGAATTCAATTTATTTTGCAAATGTTCAACGACAAATCAATGTAAAATGTGTTTATACCTTAATAAGAAGAGTGTGACTGACAGAGTAATGACAAAATAATTTTAAAGAAGTGGTACGGATTCCCCCTTGCGCATTTTAGCAGCAACGTGTATAAACATATGCAGTGAAACTGAATTATTTGCAAAGACGTTTGATATATACAGTCAGCCCTCGTTTTAAATACCCATTCCGTTATCGCTAAAAATGTCGTTATATCGAAATTCCGCTATAACGTATTCCGACAGTGAGATATATACGTTAACGATATAGTACACATGTACACACATTTATTGCAATTTTATTATGCAATCAAAGCATATTTACACAGATTAATTTTTAACAACAAAGTATGTGATTGAGATTGAGATCCATAATACCGGTAGTTCTCCACTGACGGCAAGATCTTTCAAAGGTTGTCCAGGTTGCATCCCAGCCTATAAGGGGTGTCCAAAAAGTTCGTGTACTGATACTGTGGTTAGTTGGTATTGTATAGAAAGTTCATATATCGCACATGGTTTGAAATGGTATTTTATTTTGCATTGAAGTTAATAAAGGATTTACTGCTTACGTTCCATTTGCGCTTGGTAATTACACTTGATTTACCACAGTAACGATTTACCGGAGCACGCTATTCTTTCGTTGAAATACAAACTTTAAAGCTCAAATAATATTGAAAGTATTAAACACGCAATCACCAAATTTCAGGGAAATGTTGTCCTATGTATAAATGGCGTCACATGAAAATATGACGTAATTCGGATATAATAAACAGTTGTTGATAAGTTCCTTTTAAAACCACGTTAAAGCTGAGCGGTCACTAAAATGACGTCTGAAGAACGCTCGGAATTCCTCACATTAAAAAAAGGGTGTAGCGACATTAGCAGACACCGACGTTGATTTATAAAATGATACTGCAATAACGAGGTGAGTATTCTTTTTTAGTTGCACAAACGCTTTAATGCAGTTAGAATGGGTCTGGAGACAATGGCCATTCAAGAAAATTTTAACGTCGGTCAGAAAGATGCAGACGTCAAATAAAGACGCTCTCTCTTTCGACAGACCTCTTACATTCCATGCGCTGTCAGAACTATATAAACTTAGAGCATTGGCACCATACATACTGTAATCACTGGACAACACTAAATAGTTAAGGTAAATTGTGATAGCAATGTCAATTTAACATCATTTATAAAAAAAAAAAGAAGGAAAAATCTCTTGTTTTCGCAATCGCATTTTAAGAGATTTAATTACTTTAATTATAAATTTGTGTATATTGAGCTATCATATTTATTTAGCATGCCCATTTTAGATTTTAGTAAATTTTGTTGTATATTGTATCGCAGCGACTTAGTTGACGCATTTAAGAGTAAGAGACCGGGAATTGCACTACGTTATTTGGCAGGTTTCAGTCGGTATGTTCTGTCATGTTATTTACTTAAAATGGATTCATTGATTTTAGCCTTGAATAGAGTATCTTTAGGGACACTATTTTAGAAATGCTAAATGTTGTATCGGAAAAACAAAAGCAACGTCTTTGACGGTCATAGATGACGTTACATTTCGATGTGACGTGCTCCGGTGCTTTCTAAACTGTCGTTATTTTGTAGTTTTTGATAAAAATAATGATGGTCATATATACATGTACAGAAAGGCATTCCATACATATTATTTTTATTATTTTGCAAAAGATGTGAGAGTAATTCAGTCAGTAAACGAACTTTTAGGACAACCGTAAAACTTAACCAAACATTAATTGGTGCTTTAGTCTTAATAAATGACTTGTAATTTGAATTTAAGACAGTAATTAAGGCGTGAAAAGAATGTTCGCACCAACAGCTGGCTAGAATGCGTCAAGAAAATAATCGATTAAGACGATCATGACAACCAAGCGGGCCTTACTCACCTTTGTCGCAAGAATTTTAAGACTCATTCTCGCTATAACGAAACCGCTTGAAGTTTATTCTATTGACTGGTTCCATCGATATTTGTGTCGGAGTCGGAAACCGAATATTCCGTTATAACGAGTTCGATTATCACTGCAATTAATCCGTCCCAACTGAAATCGCGTCGGATGTTGAATGTTTCGTTATATCGAATGCCGTTGGAAAGAGTGCCGACTGTAATTGTGCATATAATTGACTGACTAAATACAAATATACCACTGCTTGTACATGAATTGAATTTACTCCAAAACGGAAGAACAATTATTCATTAGGGATAATGGTAGCCAGTAATAGTTGCTCTGACCCATTCGGAGACCGTTTCGCACCTTCGACAGTTCTCGAAGCAGAAGGTGGATTGCTTGCAACGCCAGACACGACAGTTCTCCCGGTAAACCATCCTATATCGAGAACAGCTGCTGTACATAGAACGCTTCTGTCGATTTTCTGCAAAAACATCCATTCACATAGTAGTACATATACATGGTGCTTCATTATACAGCTAAAACACAAGCAAACACAGGACATTGGAGCACTTATTAAATGGACACAATAATTAAATAAACCATACTATTATTTCAATAATCGTATTAACATGTGTGCATTTAGACAAAACAGTGCATACCTTTTCGAGGGAGCATTCGACTGACGTAGTACCCAAAGTAAAATAATTGTGTAGTGCAAATGTCCCATGGTGACAACAAAATCAAATACGAAAATCACAAACAACATCAGTACCACTAGACATATATAACTAAGAAATTTGTTTTGTTTAGTGGTGTTTAAATACACATGTTTTGCCAAATTTGCCGTTATGATAAAGCATATAAACATCAAATTATTAAAATACTACCAAATAAAACCAACATTAGTTCAGTGCGAAACCCTATGAAATATTTAGCAAACGCAATAAAATTCCACAAGCCTTAGGGGTACCACACACCACGCAATTGTTTGTCACTTGCCATAAATAAAGTACATGGGGCTGCTAATAATGACACGTCTCAAGACTACTTTAGCATCATTAGTAACATGACTTTCTTTTATGGTGTTTTTTTTTATTTATTTGAAACGTCATGAATAAGAATAGTGAAATCCCGTACCAGTTTTGTGTGCACTGCTTTATCTCGTGGGTTTTTCGTCCACAACACAGAAACATATAGTTTAGTGTGTGACATGTCATAATTATGAAGACTATAAATATTTTTTTTGTTGGAAATAAAGTTTAAGGTGCTTTTATAATATGGAGATTATTACGTTTTAAAATATATCAGTAACGAAATTTCATTTATTTGTCTAAAATGTGCTAAAACATGCACACACTCCTAATACACCTGTTTAATGAACACAGTTGAACAAAACGTTTGGTTGTTGTTGCTGCTGTTTTTATGGCTGTTTAACACGTGCAAGACACATAGCCAACATTGGCTATTTTTAATTCAATTTTATTTCGTCAACATAAACAGAAGTGTGTTTTGTATTATATCAGCAAGTATACATCTCACTGGAACTATGATTGTGCATAAACAAGGTGGGATTAACATGACAGGAAGTCCAAACATTCAAACACATGGATTAGTGTTTGTAAAGATAAACAGAACATGCAAAACAATTGAGGATACGCTATAAGATTTATAACCACGTCTACGTATGACAAACACTGACAAACACCGTTGACAGTATACGAATGCTTTTACAGGACATGTCCGTCAAACAATTAAGACATCGCTTTCTGAATGATTAAACACATTGGTAATCAAATATCGTCGTGTGGACGATTGTGCAAGTAATGAATTGATATCCTGTAGTTGGTTTGATTTATATGGAACCCATTCTTTTTGTCCAATAATTATACAGATAGTGCAGTAAGTTTACAGTTACAAAAACTGTCATAAAAATAATATTGAAACATACCCATTATTTCCATAGTTTATATCTTTCTATTTAGTGGTTGATTAAAAAATGAACTCTGTATTACTTAATTATATGTGAACTTTAATATTAACAGTTGAAACCTATTTTATATTGATATTTAACACCTTGACAAATCAAAATGCTACTCCTGAGTTAAATGCTACTGTTTTATTTTTAGAGCTATGTCCCTTTTTAGTTTGCAGAAACCTTCTTACATTTAATACAATGGTAGCTGTATGTAGCTTGAAATGTATCAAACTGCTTTTAAAATGAATACCCATTTGTAGATATTATTTTTGCATTATAAACACACGTCCAATCAACAAATGATTTCAATTTCAGATTCGAAAACAAATATGTTTTCTTCTTTATGAGGGTGCCATTGTTTCAAAAAGAGGAATTTCGTTTTTCATTAAGCGAATACGTAAGTAAGAGTAAGAAAGCTTAAACAAATAATTGAAATTAATTCACTGATAGAAACAGCCCAAGTTGTCACATTATTTACGTTTATATATCTTTTTATTTCGGTAAAGTTACAGGATATTTATGTAGATATCCATTTAATAAATAGCATGAAGAAACTTTCCAACCAAATTTCATTGGACCACGCATACGATAAAACTGAATAAATGAAGTGAGAACAACGAACACAAAACTCGAACTTGCCCTGTTTCTTCACAGGACTCATAGTATTATGGGAAAAGGCATTCCGACAAGTAACATGTATTTTATTTTAATTATATTTTAAAAAATGTCTCACATAATCGGCGAAACAAAGAGCATTCCTAAAAAGTATACTAGATTTCACATGCAAATAAAACTTTAAATTGTAACATATAGCGGCAACTACACGTACGACGAAAGTAAGTTTGACCTTAACTTAATGCTGAAACGTTTCTCCAGTCTTAAAGACGTTACTATGCATGCGTACATGATGAAGGCATTGATGGTGTATATGGTTAAATGCCTGGTAAACTGCTCAACCAACGACGAGGTGGAAGTGCTTATTTTTGTTATATGTTTATTTCATAATCGATTCAATTACACAACTGCATTTGTATATGACCTGACAAACAAGCTGAGAGAAAAGATTGCAGATAATGAAAAGAGATTTTATGGTGGGCCAATACACTGAGTCGAATACCCCATAGGGAGAGGCCAGACATTCCTTAAACTAGGCCTTTAAATGCACTAGACTTAATTCTTCCATATGTTCTATGACAGACTCTTAAACAATAATTAATTCGGATCTGACATGCCACACTTATCTGTGAATTGGGCCTAAATTATGCTAGATATTTTAATATCCTATTTATAAGTTATTTTGTGAGCTATTAATTAAAGCCAATATTTATATGGTGATTATGTTAACAACATGTTACCAATACAAAAAAGCACAATAGCCATGATTAAAGGGGGTGTGTGTGTGGGGGGGGGGGGGGCAAATAATGACGGGTAAAACTAGGCCCTAGAGAACACCTAAGAAATAGTATCCCGTTATTATCACCCAGTGTCGAGCTCAGCTTAATTAGCATCCAAGACTTGCGAATAACTGAGTACCTTGTGGAATAAAATGTCTGTATAAGTGTATAGTGTTTATAAACAAGAAATGTCTTTTAAAAACAAAATCAGAGTTGACATTAATATTGAGATGTCATTTTCTGCCCCAAATATAATGTATAATACAAGAGGACCAAGATCATTGGTTACGTGACTTCTCTGACCCCAGATTTTTCGATCCCTACTAAGGATACTTCCTGACCAAATGTTTCGGTCCCTACGGGGAGACTTCTCGAAAACCGTAGGAAAACGTATCGGCCCCAACATTTATTTGAGATAAACTCATTCATTATTAATTTCTGTACCGTGAATAAACCGATCATATACAGCCCCATGATTTCACCAGTGATACATGAATAACCTAAATACTAGTTATTTACGTATACATGAATTTTTTAGACAAATAAAACAAATTAACATTGTCAGAAAATAATAGAGGGAATTAATGAAAAATAGTATATATATCAGATAAGTGTATATAGTTATGTTAAATAATATACTATATGTATCATTAGTATTGCACAAAGTGTATTCATGCTACGCAAATGAAGTTCAAGTAAAATGAATAACATTTCGACGTATTTCAAAACTTCTTTCACTACATTTTACTTATAGAAAGATGTTTAACATTTTTATAGATTGAATAACATCTACTGGAGAAGATGATAGAAAGGTGCAATTATAAATAATTCTTAATAAAACGCAACCACACTTCAAATATAAATTGACATGCACTGTAAAGTTTATAAATATAACCTCCACATTTATTGAAATTCATAACTTTCTGATTATGACATTCAAAAGTTTATATCTATATTTTAACCGCTTATGTAAACAATTCTGTAAAGTTTAATCCCCAAAAGTATGCAACAGTTATTGGTATAATTAAACCATTGTTGTAAGTTTGCATTCCCTAAAATTAGAAAATTTGCCCATTTTTCTATCGCATTCAATTTTCCCGCTGCATAATTATCGCAAGAAATCTAGGTCAAAAGTGGTATTAGACAGATTCGCGGAAAAAGGTATACTTGGTTAGTAAAACAATACCCTGTTCAAACCAGTATGACTATTGAAGCATCGAGAGTTTTGCCCTGTAGAAATTTCAAATAGCACGGTATAATGGGTTTATTCATATGCATTTGTAAGAAAATCAATACCTAATGATTCAAAACGTATGACTCGATGAAATAATGGAGGTAAAGACAAGTAATGCTGTAAATTGCAAACACTAATTCAGATCACTGATTACAGGCTGCAACGGCATTGTACAAACGTGAGTTCAATTAACATTCGGGGATCATCATTTTTAGAAAGGAAATGACAGGTATCTTTATGATACATATTGTTACTAAAAATAGTAACAAATTGATGTCGATTACGGGCCATTACGCGGCTCCGCTGAGCCGACATTATATAATTGGCCGCGGCAGATTTTTTGATAATCGAAGAGAATCCGATCGCGCGACGTCACCGACTACGAATGGCGTATTTAGTCAAAATCAAACGGTTAAATCAGAAAATGCGAATTTATACTGAATATTAACGAAAGTTTGTAGTTAAATTGATTAAATATATAGGATCTATAGCCTATGCATCTTTGAGTTTGAGAAAAAGAATAACTGAACAAAATTGAACAGATCGGAAACTTTAACTGTACCTCAATTTCAATCCATTGATTCCAACAATAAAAATCCAACAATACTGTAAGCACTTCTATTCCCTTTTCTTGTATTCATAAGCCTTAATTTTAAACAATCATGATATTAATTGCATGTGAACCATTCTGATCAGAAACACGATTTACGAAATCGCAATGACTGGTCAGAACGTTTGATTTTATTCCTATTCAAAGTCTCAAAAAATATGATTTATCCAACTGACATTCATCATTCAGAATTTGTCCATGCACAATTTATTAAACTTATTGTAATGTATTTTACTAAAAATAAAAGCAAACACCATATAATCGTTGTCACAACACAACTGAGAATCCAGCGAAAACTGGTTTGTTTCGTCACAGTTTTTCTGTTTATAAATTACGTCATTCGTTAGAATTGCCGTTATATCGGCAGCGGGCCGATTATAGACGCCCGGCCCAGCTCTGCCGTATATTATTGTCTAATTATTTCTATGATGGTGTTTATTTTTACATGATTATCTCAATTATCATAATTAAAATATCATATATGACTTACATGTACGTTAATATTATATCTTAATTTGAATTAAAATATTTCGAGGTGTTTGTGTATAATTAATGAGTTTTAAGCTTCGATGTGCTTCATGTCATTCACGAATTGTTTTGGATCTTTGATAAAAAAACAAAACCTTTCTAATATGAAAATAGTGATTCAATCCAATATATTTGTTAGTTACAAGCTCAATTGAATGATATAATTTTAAGTTCAGAAATAAACCAACACTGTTTGTCTAACTGGCATCAGAGGATGATTTAAGATCATTCGACTATCCAAGACCGGATCCTTAGGGACACGAGGGCATAGTCTGTCTCTATGGCGATCACTATGGCTTCAAGAAACGCGCCAGTGTTCTTCTTCTTCTCTTCGTTCTTCTTCGTCGTCTTCTTTGTCTTTTTAATACTTACATCTTCTCCTAGTTCTTCTTCGCCTTTTTCTTCTTTTAAAAACTTACATTTATCAGGATTACCTAAATATAATTATTATGGACTACCAGTTAAATCACTACTCTATCTAAGACCGGATCCTAGCGGGACAGAGTGCAAATTTCGTTTCATTGACGACCACCTTGAATTTACACAAATTACTTAATTACACATAACTTTAGATTTATTCGTACTGTCTTGCACTATACTGACCAGCATTGGCTCTAGGGATCCGACATGTTCTGTATATGTTATTATATTGATCAAAATATCAATCAACATAACACTATTTTTAAACATTAAATTATGTTTTGTTCAAGTTGTTTATAAGCCAACTGGCTTCAAAATGTAACTTTTTCATCAGTTCATTTAAAAGTAATCTAACTGTTCAATAGCATAATAAATTACCAAATGTAAAGAGTAAAAATATCATATATAGCTTTAAGTTAATGTATAGTGTTTATCAATTCAAAATATCGAAAATAATACGTGTACATAACTTTGGTATAGTATAACAACTCGACAATACTGTATACACACAATTGTAACATGACACGCGCATTCACCGCTGTTTAATTACAATAAAAAGCCGAAAAACAGTTCCGAAACTGTAAACCTAATTCGCATGGTATTGAAGAAAATGCTGTCAGGTCATGTGAGAATTGAAAAATGTTCGCATTATCGTTATTTATCCGTTAATAAACACCGATTTATCGTTGTGATGCGGCCCCCGTGGTTAAAATCATACGCATCAGAACTCCAAATCGTTGTTTATTAGCCTATAAACTGCTCGAAATCGAACATTATTTTTTAAGTATAAACGCATGTTTATTGTCTGACAACATTGGCTTGGCACTCATGAACCTTCGTGAATATCTTCGATACGTTACGGGAATAAAAACAAAACACAAATAGAGTGGACATTTGAAGTAATGCTGATTTACGCTTCTCGTTCATTTACGGTAAGTTGCACGGTTAGGAGACTGACCGGACCGGTGTTAAACTCCGAGGTGGTCGGATGAAGTAAAAATAGTGTAAACAGTAAGCACGACTTTCATATTTTGAGTGATGTTCTCCTTTTATCGGTACTTTTTCAGAAATCGTAGAATGTCATTACCAGTAGAACTGGTAAAAGAACACTCCGTCAAAGTGTCGTTAAAAACTGGCTAAAATGAAGACTCTCGGATTGTTATTAGTTGAAATTTTTGTAAAAAAAATGCACTGACATGTTTTACCGATCTGATTTCGTACGGCTGACCGTATTTACGTGTGAATCGCGTGGCATCATGGAAGAACCAAAAGGAGCAGGGTACTGCATCCTGCTATTTCGGTCGGGATCTTTCCCAAATAAATATTTAGTTGCTGTTGTAGCTGTTGTCATGGTAGGAGTAATTGTTTTGTTGGCTTTGAGCAGTTAACATTGAAACACAATCAGTAGTAGTTTTTTCTTGACAGGAGATGGCGTTGAAGAAGAGGTAGTTGTTGAATGTTATTATTTATTCATTATTTAGGTATTGTTGTATATATATTGGATACATTTTATATCTTATATAAAACGGTGCGGGGAGCAATTCGATACCACGTTTGCGGAGATTTTCCCGTGTTATTTCCATCCAGAACCTTCCAGACTTATACGTCCCAGTATGTCACATAGATTTTAATACGTGCATTCTTATCGTAAGTTTTGAAAATAGATTTGACATCGAATGAAAGTTAATAACTACACTGTATGTAAATATTACTTTAAGAATTCAATAAAATGTGTCTGGTAAATAACTGCTACAACAATCATTTGTTTGTAGACCACCGAAGATACCTATAAAGGGTACAGTCACTTTTTAAAATCATGATCCATGCCATTTTGTAAAAATAAGGTGTCTTGTTTTAAATGTTGTATGCACAGAACTAGAACTTAAAAACAAATTAAATCGTATTACATTGTCTTAAGGTGGTGTCCAGCAACCACACCGATGCTGCGGTGGAAAGTACGGGTCGCGAGGAAGCCATAAGGCCCAGGTATTACAAATACATACACATACATATAACAGACAAATAGTCTATGTTATCGTTATTGTTCCAACCACTCCAAACTGTCAGTATCAACACAACTGACAAGTGTACATGTTAATCTTACATTGCATCTGGTGAATGACAATTAAACGTAGTTGAACTATCAAATGTCTCCATTTCAAAGTTCAGAAACTTGAATATTTATTTTTAAAGTTGTCTTATAAAATAATAAATAACTGAATTTCACAATTTTAATTACAAGTATTATAAGTTTGAATTAGTTACCATCTTCGAAACGGAAGTCCTTTTTGAATTAAAGTTGTTTCAAAGTGCAGACAATGTTCAATATCAAAACGAATTACTAAATATGCGTGAATACATGTCCACTTCATACTTGAAATGCCACAGTGTACTGTAATGTAGCAGTGTTGCACCCGATGATACTACATAACAGATTAAATTATATATGCGAGGACCTATGTAGCCTAAGGCGAAACCGCGAGACATAACAATTGGGTGGTGGAGGGGTGGCGGTGGTTAATAAAAAAATTAATTCGACTGCAAAAATGGCGAGGCAACTGCCACACGCCAACAACAAACAAAGGAATGACTGATGCGCCCTACGGTGGGCGTTTGAGCACGCTGTCGGACGGCTTTGATTAGCTGATAATGTGAACAAAGAAATTTATACTATTCCTAAATGCTGTACTTTATAATACCATTACATAATGATAATTCCGACCTATATAAAATCGCAATACAATGACATAAATATTTTTATGTGGCCATAAAAAATTATATATGTTCAAAATGCACAGACATTTCAAATAAATAACTTTGTAAAATGGTAACATTTTAAATATGTCGTGTTCAAAATAAGTTATTTAGTACAGTTTAAAATGTATAGTAAAGATTAAAATCGTTAACATATTTGAGTAAAAATTTCACTGAACGCGTTTGCATTACTTTGCGATAAAAGACCATCGTAATAATATGTGAATTAAAGGTAAAGAAATTATTTAGTTGATGTTACAAGATAAATAGACTAATAGGATAGTGATGCGGAAGGAAAATGTTAATCTGGCTCGAATCAATCCTCGCCAGAAAAAAAATCTCTATCCACGCTATCAACCTGTTATTCTCCATATACACATTGAAGTTTTTGGTGCATAATTGTTGTTTCTTTTGGTGCGTTGGTTTTTTGTAACTTCAATCTCTGAACTTTCAGGTCAACCCGATCAGTCTGAAAGCAACATATTGGCAATATGGTAATCGGATTATGTCGTCTAAATATAATTGAAGACATTGCTAATTTTTGCAGAGTCACGTGCACAAAGGCAACATTAATTTGACACCGGGGGTTTCAAAACCACCCAACCTTTGACAACTCCACCAGTGGACAACAACAACGTTTATGCCATCGATACCGAATCAGTACGAATTCAGTTTCATAAACTGTAAAG